>OV656826.1:19742500-19745429 GCA_927399485.1 Calamotropha paludella | reverse complement strand
ACCTAACCTAACCTAACCTAACCTATCCTAACCTAACCTAACCTAACCTAACCTAACCTAACCTAACCTAACCTAACCTAACCTAACCTAACCTAACCTAACCTAACCTAACCTAACCTAACCTAACCTAACCTAACCTAACCTAACCTAACCTAACCTAACCTAACCTAACCTAACCTAACCTAACCTAACCTAACCTAACCTAACCTAACCTAACCTAACCTAACCTAACCTAACCTAACCTAACCTAACCTAACCTAACCTAACCTAACCTAACCTAACCTAACCTAACCTAACCTAACCTAACCTAACCTAACCTAACCTAACCTAACCTAACCTAACCTAACCTAACCTAACCTAACCTAACCTAACCTAACCTAACCTAACCTAACCTAACCTAACCTAACCTAACCTAACCTAACCTAACCTAACCTAACCTAACCTAACCTAACCTAACCTAACCTAACCTAACCTAACCTAACCTAACCTAACCTAACCTAACCTAACCTAACCTAACCTAACCTAACCTAACCTAACCTAACCTAACCTAACCTAACCTAACCTAACCTAACCTAACCTAACCGAACCTAACCTAACCTAACCTAACCTAACCTAACCTAACCTAACCTAACCTAACCTAACCTAACCTAACCTAACCTAACCTAACCTAACCTAACCTAACCTAACCTAACCTAACCTAACCTAACCTAACCTAACCTAACCTAACCTAACCTAACCTAACCTAACCTAACCTAACCTAACCTAACCTAACCTAACCTAACCTAACCTAACCTAACCTAACCTAACCTAACCTAACCTAACCTAACCTAACCTAACCTAACCTAACCTAACCTAACCTAACCTAACCTAACCTAACCTAACCTAACCTAACCTAACCTAACCTAACCTAACCTAACCTAACCTAACCTAACCTAACCTAACCTAACCTAACCTAACCTAACCTAACCTAACCTAACCTAACCTAACCTAACCTAACCTAACCTAACCTAACCTAACCTAACCTAACCTAACCTAACCTAACCTAACCTAACCTAACCTAACCTAACCTAACCTAACCTAACCTAACCTAACCTAACCTAACCTAACCTAACCTAACCTAACCTAACCTAACCTAACCTAACCTAACCTAACCTAACCTAACCTAACCTAACCTAACCTAACCTAACCTAACCTAACCTAACCTAACCTAACCTAACCTAACCTAACCTAACCTAACCTAACCTAACCTAACCTAACCTAACCTAACCTAACCTAACCTAACCTAACCTAACCTAACCTAACCTAACCTAACCTAACCTAACCTAACCTAACCTAACCTAACCTAACCTAACCTAACCTAACCTAACCTAACCTAACCTAACCTAACCTAACCTAACCTAACCTAACCTAACCTAACCTAACCTAACCTAACCTAACCTAACCTAACCTAACCTAACCTAACCTAACCTAACCTAACCTAACCTAACCTAACCTAACCTAACCTAACCTAACCTAACCTAACCTAACCTAACCTAACCTAACCTAACCTAACCTAACCTAACCTAACCTAACCTAACCTAACCTAACCTAACCTAACCTAACCTAACCTAACCTAACCTAACCTAACCTAACCTAACCTAACCTAACCTAACCTAACCTAACCTAACCTAACCTAACCTAACCTAACCTAACCTAACCTAACCTAACCTAACCTAACCTAACCTAACCTAACCTAACCTAACCTAACCTAACCTAACCTAACCTAACCTAACCTAACCTAACCTAACCTAACCTAACCTAACCTAACCTAACCTAACCTAACCTAACCTAACCTAACCTAACCTAACCTAACCTAACCTAACCTAACCTAACCTAACCTAACCTAACCTAACCTAACCTAACCTAACCTAACCTAACCTAACCTAACCTAACCTAACCTAACCTAACCTAACCTAACCTAACCTAACCTAACCTAACCTAACCTAACCTAACCTAACCTAACCTAACCTAACCTAACCTAACCTAACCTAACCTAACCTAACCTAACCTAACCTAACCTAACCTAACCTAACCTAACCTAACCTAACCTAACCTAACCTAACCTAACCTAACCTAACCTAACCTAACCTAACCTAACCTAACCTAACCTAACCTAACCTAACCTAACCTAACCTAACCTAACCTAACCTAACCTAACCTAACCTAACCTAACCTAACCTAACCTAACCTAACCTAACCTAACCTAACCTAACCTAACCTAACCTAACCTAACCTAACCTAACCTAACCTAACCTAACCTAACCTAACCTAACCTAACCTAACCTAACCTAACCTAACCTAACCTAACCTAACCTAACCTAACCTAACCTAACCTAACCTAACCTAACCTAACCTAACCTAACCTAACCTAACCTAACCTAACCTAACCTAACCTAACCTAACCTAACCTAACCTAACCTAACCTAACCTAACCTAACCTAACCTAACCTAACCTAACCTAACCTAACCTAACCTAACCTAACCTAACCTAACCTAACCTAACCTAACCTAACCTAACCTAACCTAACCTAACCTAACCTAACCTAACCTAACCTAACCTAACCTAACCTAACCTAACCTAACCTAACCTAACCTAACCTAACCTAACCTAACCTAACCTAACCTAACCTAACCTAACCTAACCTAACCTAACCTAACCTAACCTAACCTAACCTAACCTAACCTAACCTAACCTAACCTAACCTAACCTAACCTAACCTAACCTAACCTAACCTAACCTAACCTAACCTAACCTAACCTAACCTAACCTAACCTAACCTAACCTAACCTAACCTAACCTAACCTAACCTAACCTAACCTAACCTAACCTAACCTAACCTAACCTAACCTAACCTAACCTAACCTAACCTAACCTAACCTAACCTAACCT